>JANBPU010000050.1:0-13776 GCA_027575805.1 Mycoemilia scoparia | reverse complement strand
CCAGACCAGCAGCGTCTCATCTTTGCTGGCAAGCAGCTTGAGGATGGCCGCACTCTCTCTGATTACAACATCCAGAAGGAGTCGACTCTTCACTTGGTTCTTCGTCTTCGTGGTGGCCAGTAATCTACCTCTACACACATGACGTTACTATACAACCCTTGCCTTTTAATAGTAGCAATTTTTAACTTGATTCTCAATAAACACTTGCAGGTTTCACTTGAAATATTTATTAACACAGTTAGTTTACACATTGAGTTTTGGAGCAACCTATTCCTCATCACTAAAAACTGGTTTCTTATTGTACAAAGACCCCAAATCCTTTTTCATGGCATACGCATCTTCGCCATCAGCATAGTATTTTGCCTCTTCGTGGTCGACTCTACATGAGATTGTGATATCCGTTGTAATAGGCTTTCCAAATAAGACAGGTTAATTAAACTGGCAATATAGACTATGCTTACGTGAATTCTAGAGAGTTTTTGTAGAGTGAAAAAGCGGCCTTGTTGCTCTTGCGAACATGTAGAGAGACATGGTCAACACCATAAACTTCAACCATGGCGCGTTCTGCATGGAAGTATAATGAGGCCAATGTTATATTTGCACACATATACACATCTCTCCTGAGAGTAGTATAGCACATAAAGATAAGCTTACCAGCCTGAATCATCAGTCTTTTGGCCAAACCCAAGCGTCGGTAGCTTCTGAATACTGAAAGCGATGTGATATGTCCGTGTGGCGAATCGCTGCTGTTTTCTTCGTCGCTAGTATTGGGCAATGATGTTTCTTATTATACCTCACAGCAATACAAGCAGGAATGAACAGTATAAGCAATGTTAAGCTTACATTTTAGCAAGTACATAGCCAACAACTCGTCCCTTTTCGTTCTTGGCGACAAAGGATATGTGGGGCCAGCTAAGACCATGGTAGAGATCTACAAAGCACAACTTCTACGTTGATTCTATCCCAAAGGGCGATATAATGAATGGAGGCAAAGCTTACAGTGACAACCTACAGTATTTCATTTGGTAGTTTTCGGGAAGGTTGTGGAGGTTGCAATTTTGCATTCCTGGGAGATCGTCAATCTAAAAATGGGTGTGTAGAACAAAATGTAGCATATATGTTTTTATTCCTGGATATAACAGTTGTGGTTATTTGCGACTGCTTGGCGAATGTGAAACCAAACAGACTAGCACGTATGTATAACTGTTGGTTGGTTTCGATATGGTTTTAAATGGCCATGCGCATGTACGGATACACACAAATTCCCTAGCCTGACAAATTTGCACCCTGGTAGGATATTTGCGATGTGAACTTACGGTTGCTGGCTGTATATCGATCATGGCGAAAACGTACTCGATGATTCTGTCTATAGAGTTAAAAAGCTATCAAGTTGAAATAAACAAAAAGGGGCGCTTGAAGTAGCCAGGAAATTTGTCATTGTAAGAGATAGACTGGATTTGTGGGTAGATTAAAACATTATTACAATCAGTCGGGCATGAGAGTCAAAAGCATGCAGAGGTGGGGAAAGTTGGGTGGTGAAAGCGGCCTGAATTTCCCATTGGGTGGGCGTTTGATGGTTAGAAAACTTTGGCCTCTAAAGCCAGCCTCAGTGCCGAAGCGATCGTATCTCCATCTTTCTTTTTTCCTTTATTTCTCAATCCAATTTATGGTCACCTGTTGTCCAATTCCCGCACCCTGTTCAAACAACCTCTTGTGCTGTGCTGCTGTTTTCTTCAGCTCTGACGCCGCACCCTTCCTATCTCCCTAAGCTGCCAAAGACTGATAGAACAAAATAGTGCACTGCCCCCTAATACACACCAAACTATTACAATTACTCCAGCATTTCCCCCTAGCGCATCTATACAGCAATCAATTCGCTAGGCTACAACTGCTATCTAAACGTCCACCCAACTACTGCATTCGGCCCACAGGCATAATACCTATCCGCAGTCTCATCCCAATTTTACTAATTCCTGCTGGCTGAGCATTTCTCATGTCTGATATGGTTTCTGTATCCTCCTACCATGCCTCAGCCATGAACGGGCGCAAAACCTTTGGGAAGGTTGCCTCCCCGTTGTCAAACTCGTTTTCCCTGCTCGAGTATAGCAGCAGCCTCCGATTCCTCATAATGGACTGTCCAACTAACAGCACCATTCCGCTTTACCTCAAAGAGTTTTCCAGGCTTAATGTCACAGACATCGTAAGGGTTTGCGAGCCAACATATTCAAAGGAGCGGTTGATCGATAACGGAGTGATGGTACATGTAAGTTTGGGGCCACAAACGCCTGGCACTGGTCTATTTGCTATCGTTTGAGATACATGCCATTCCGGCCCCATAGACCAGCTAATCAATAAACTCTTGCCTGGATTGTAATGTAGGATCTTCCTTTTAAGGACGGTGATGTGGTAAGCAATACACTATGATGTTTGGTATGTCAGGTCGGAGGAACCACCACTGCCAGAATAGAGAGACTAAGCACATTCTGTTTTAACATATGCTGCCATGTATAGCCCCCACCCAGTGTGATCAAAGTGTGGCTGGGGTTAGTTTCCGATCGCACCCGTGTCCAGCAAAAAGAAGCAGAATCCCCACAGACAATCGCCATCCACTGCGTTGCCGGTCTTGGTCGCGCGCCCGTGCTCGTTGCCGTTGCGCTTATCGAGCAAGGGATGGATGCCATAGATGCCATCGAGCTGGTGCGCAGAAAGCGCCGTGGGGCATTCAACAACAGGCAGATCACCTACCTTGTCGACCAGTACAAGCGCTCATCAGGCAGCCGTGCCCGCACAAGTGGTGTTCGTTCCGGGGCCGCGACGCCATCCTCACAGTCGCCTCCACAGGGCCCAGTAACCCAGACACACAAATCGTTTTTCAGAAAGATGTTTGGCGGCTCGCATTGACTATATGGCCAGCCCTGTGTGAATCATCCATTGTCATATGGGTATGGGCCATGGGGCGTTCATCTACTACAGCGATACGCCCACAAGCAGGCTTTATTTCTTGCTATTTTGAGCCGTATCCCCAGCACTGCTTTACTTTTAATCATTCGCAGACCAGGCTTTCAATGCTTTTTCAGTGTAATTGTTATCAATACTAGACCTTTGTTTTCAGTTTATATTCTATGCAAAACCCAAACAATACACTACTATCAAACTACCAGGCCCACTGCACACCATCACCTCATATAAAGGCGCTGTGTGCATTAAACAAGAAATTCTGGAATGTATGGACTCTGGCATAGCTTGCAACTGCTATTTGTGGTCGCACAGCTCGTCAAGCGTGAGCTGTCGCTTGGGATATGAGGTCGAGTTGTCTAGGAAGGGGCTGCATAGAGATACACAAAGGGGGTGTTTCAGCACACATGCATACGCACATTTATATGTATAGGCAAGTATAGGTGAGATTGGAGTCGCAGGGGACGATGGCTTACTGCAGCACTGGTATAGGGTCCTCGTGGAAGTAGGGGTGATCAAGGGCCTCTGCAGCCGTGATGCGCGTTTCTGGGTTGTAGTCCAGCATTCGGGCAAGGAGTTGGTACCCTCGCTCTGACTTTGTGTTGGCCATGCTGTACCACTGCTTTAGGCCGCCGCCGCCTCCGTTAGCCGCCCCCGGAGAGCGCTTTATGGCTTTGAGCTGCGGGTATTCAGGCATGGACTCGACAGTCGGCCATACATCGCCTATGCGGCCACAAAACACACGGTCAGATATAAGGGGGGGCTGTGTCTGGTGGCAATTGGGCTTACCAGGCCTGGGTTTTTTTGCATATTCGTGGCTATTTGGATACTTACGAGTAGGCATTCCAAGCACCTCGCATACCCGTGACATCTGGTGCTTTTGGAATGGTATAACTTTAGGATTCTCGCTCTTTACCTCCTCGCCCTTGAAAATAGGCTGTAACCGGAGGATTTCTGCAAAAATGCAGCCAATTGCCCATACATCTACACGATACAAAGCGTTTTGCATTGACTAAATACGATTCCTGTGGCCCTAGCCATCATGGCTTACATAACATGGCGAGCATGAGAGTGCCACATACCTATTGCCACTGTGTAGTGCTTTGCGCCCAATAAGAGCTCTGGGGCTCGGTACCATACTGTTACAACAACCTTGTCGCTAGCATAGAGTGTCTGGAATGGCCGTCTGTGTATTCTTGCCAAGCCCAGATCGCCTATCAGACATCCAACAACATACGTTTTCTCTGCCATGAGATTAAATCCTGTAGGATAGAACCGTCGGTGAGCAACAAAACAGAAATGGCGTGCAACGTACCAACCTTGACGACGCCGGTGGATGTTATAAGAATGTTTGCAGGCTTGAGATCGCGATGCATCACCCAGTTTGAGTGGAGGTACGCAACTCCGTTTAAAAGCTGCCACAGCATCGACTTTGCCACCTGCTCTGGAATCGACTTTTTGAGCTGTCGTGCATGGTGTACAGTTATAGACTAAAGAGACATTTACAAAGAGTTTAGGTTTGGTTCCTTGAATATTAAAAGAATATGGATCATAATTTTTGAAGGGCGAATGGTTATAGGGGCAAACACAGCCAAATGAGTGACTCTATAGCCCTTCAAAAATAATAACTCATATGCGTAGTTATTTTTGAAGAGCTAATTTTACTAGTAGGCCAGTTTCATCATACTTATTTGCTAGCCTATATTGTCATTGATAAATGCATTGTCATGGAAAGTATGCTCTTAGCGCTTCAAAAATAAGCTCACATTTTATGAGAGCTTAATTTTGTAGTGCTGTGGCCGCTTATTAATGAATTGTGGTTGGCCTTTTAACCGCTAAGCGCCAAAAGGTACAAACACTCTTCAAAATCATGATCCATATTGCAAATACACACAAAAACCACGTACATATAAATCATACTCGGCATAGTCCATTATCATATGTATTGCATTGTCTTCCAGTATGACCTCGTAAAGGTCCACGATATTTTCGTGCCTGAGTTCTCTACAAAGCGCTATCTCGCGGCATGCTGACTGAGATATACCATTGCTTGACCGGACATCACCAACCTTTTCCGGTTTGAACTTTTTGATTGCTAGCTCCACCGACGCTCTAAATAACAAGTCGTTAATATTGTTGGTTTTGTTGTTTCAAACACTACGCCAGCTGGTGTGGATGGCGAATTGCTTTGCTGCTAGCTGTATTAATAAACATAGCAAATAAGCCATGCTGTTCAAAACAGTACCAGCAGCATCGGCTTACCCAGTTCTCGGACATGCTTTGTAAACCCTCCCATATGTGCCAGAGCTGATGAACCCAACAATGATGTACCGCTCTTTGACTTTTGACTGTGTTAGCTCTCGTTTTTTCCTATATTGCTCCATTTTCTCAGCGATAGCTCAATCAATATCCACCGCTACCATTATGTATAATTCATAGACACCCTTGGGGCCTGTTATGGGAACACGTGATAGCCAAATACCAGGCCTAAAAACACATATACGCACAGGGACAAGCAAGCATGGCCCTGAATTATAAAAGCAGCATCAAGCATTGGCAAAACAAGGAATCAGACACATTGAAGATTGTTTTAAAGTATTCTCTATGATTAAAAGCGAAATAACTGATGAGATAAGGGTGGATGTAACCTAAAAACAGACCAGATAGTGACGTTTGGTATTGAGCGTGGATCTAGCCGATGACCATTGTAGAACCATCGATGGTGTATTCTGGCACTTCAAGGTTTAGTGGGGCAGGGCCCTTGCGGATGCGCCCCGAAACGTCATAGTGAGATCCGTGGCAGGGGCAGTACCAACCGCCGAAGTCGCCAGAGTCACTGATGGGAACACAACCCAAGTGAGTGCAAATACCCACAACAACAAGCCATTCGGGGGTCTGTGTGCGGTCGGCATCGACTTGGGGGTCTGGAAGGCTCTTTATGGTGACGGAATTGGCCTCATCGATCTCCTCCTGTGTGCGGTGCTTGACAAAAACGGGCTTTCCACGCCACTTGATTGTGACGGTCTTACCAAGAGGGATGTTATTCAGATCGACTTCGACCTTGGCCATGGCCAACACATCAGCGGAAGCGCTCATATTCATCAAAAAGCCGTGGACGGCAGACTGGGCAGTGGCGGCTACAACTGTACCAGAGGCACCCAGCATAAAGTAGGTGAATGCGCGGCTGCTGTCATTAGTGCGCTCTTTTGTGTAGTCACCGAACGATGGAACCTTTTCCGATCCAGGGCCGGCAGCAAAGCCGGAAGAAAAGCGTTGCTGATAACCAATATTTTTGGGAGAACCTATTCATAATTTGGGGGGATAAAAAGGCACATTACATTGGATTTAAACATTTTGAAAGCCAATCCTTAATTGAAATTTAAAAAGCACATATACATATTATGGACTTACTGGTGAAGTTGGTGATTGTTCTGCTAGCACTGGTGATTGAGACTGCCGAGCTTTTTGAGGCGGATTTGTGGGTGGTGAATTTGGCAGCGGCGGTAGCGCCAACAGCCTTTACAGCAGCAGTGGTATTTGGGGTGCTGAAGAAGGTTCTGTTAATTACGGATGCAGAAATCTTGACGGGAAGAGCCATTGAGCCGAATGATTGTGGAGTATAAAGGGCAGCAGCTTGCTATCAAGGTATCAAAAAACAAGGGGGCAAAGTTCTACATGCTCTCCTAGCGGCCAGGAAATGGAGCATCCTTATCAAATATGATGGCAGATTATTATTGTGATCAAATCATGTATGCGGGTGTGCAACGGCTGGGTTGGACTTGATGGATAGGGTGATGTTTGGGAAGTTCGCCATCAAAAGGAAACAGACAAGCGTGCTCATACATTCACTGCAAATCGGCCCATAAGCCATACACTTTGGCTGGAGCCTGGCAGATTGTTGGCCGTTATCCAGGGTATCATTCTGGTACACCTTCAAAGGAGATTCTGCCATTTGGATCATAATTTTTGAAGGGTGAATATTTATAGGGGTAATCACAGCCAAATGGATGTCCAGTTGTACTAGTAAACTTTCATCCTTCAGAAATAATCGCCCATTTGGCCAGATCAACCAGAGTCGTCGTTGCTGTAGCTACTGATATGGCAAGCAGTTAGTCCCAAATAGCATATAGCTGGTAATTTTTGAAGGGCTATCATCTTATGGTGGCCAATGATTACAGGGGTAATCACAGTTGATTATCAAATAGTCGCCCTTCAAAAATAACCACGCATGCTCTCGATAAAGGCTTGGGTCAACAGCCATTAAGCCCCATATGTTGATTTTAACCATGGTTCTACTGGATGTGGTTTGTTACTACCACAGCTCTACTTGTAACCATGATCCGCTCATTTTTTAACACACATGTCAAAAATGGACTCATGTGCCCAGCCACGTCTTTTCTCACTAGATCGCCATTAGCACCAGGCCACAAAAAGTTGATGGCTGTGAGTTGAATTCTAGCTAGAGAGATAAATGGTCGAGGTATCATATGCTAGATTTCTCGGCTCAGTCTGATTATTGGGTTCCCAGCATCTTTTATATCAGGCTTCCCAAGATGAGGGTGGTGGAAATGCAAAGGCAAAGCTCTAATGAATCAAGCCATAGCAGCATATGATGCATTTGGCCTAGAAGAAAAGCTGGAAATGTGGGAAGCAGGGGGCCAGAGTCAAATTCAATGCAGCGTTTTGAAGGGTAGTGTGGGTGCTGCTCATCTCTGTGAGAATGGTGCGACACTAGTTGGTTTCCCATGGAGACTGTGCTGTTGGGAAGCCCAAAAGCGCGCTGATACCACGTCTCCACTGACAGTCATCAGCCAATGTACAAGGCAGGTTGCCAGTGATCAACGCGAGTTCGCGTTTTGGGATTGTTTGTGACAAGGAAGGACTAGAAAGGAAACAAAGCACAAGGCACCAAAAGCCACCTCAACAAAGGATAATTTTTGTAAGACACAAAGCATAGCAATAGTAGAGCCAGTTTATGTATGCTCTATCACTACCACTGGCACAAGGCAGAGTTTCCTTATAATCCGCTGCTTATCCAAGAGCAACATTTCGCGACCACTTTCTTCACCTTCTATATTCTTTATTATTATTCACATATACTTCAGTATCAGAAGCCACTGCCACCATTCAGCGTCACCAAACCAAAAGGCATAGTCCACTGCTGATATACCAATTCCATCCAACTTCTGGTCCAAAGTTTTGCCAGCTTAGCGTGTGTGTGTGCGTAAGTAGATGAGGTTGAAAGCCGATCAATGATTCAGATCTCAAGCCGCATAGGCAGCTTTTGGTGGACATATTTCTAACCCTTCTGCTATTATATGTTTAACAGAAGCGCATATAAGACGCAGATATCATATAAAATGAGCATGTTCAGCAATTTCGAAAAGGAGCTTAAAGCCGCGGACAGCTGCCTACACAAGGCCGCGGATATGTTTTTCCACCCATGCAAGGACGACAAGTTCCACAGCTGGAGCACCAAGCACCCCGCCTTCCCCGGGACCAAGCCAGCAGCACCGCCCCCAGCACCAGCGCCGGCGCCGGCACCATCTTGTGGAGGAGGCAAGAAGGACAAGGGCTGCTCGGGCGGATGCCACTGCTGCTGCTGTTGCTGCTGCAAGGGCGGATGTAAATGTAAGTGCAATCAGGCCCCTCCACCAGCCCCACCACCAGCCCCACCAAAAAAGCCCACCAGCTGGCGCATCTATCCATGCTACAAGAAACTTGAAAAGTGTGCCGTTGTCGATACAGAATGGACGCCCGTGATGAAGCCGTATGTTGCCGATAAGGTGTGGCTCCTGCATGTCTATCTTCCGGGCGTCGGCAAGGACAAGGTTTTCGTTGATAATATCGAGGGCGTTATCGTTGTCCATGGCGAGGGTAAGTTCCACAGCCATTGCGGAAGCTGGCCCCAGCATATCGAGCACACCTGCAGTTGCACTCGGGTCGAGACCCTTCCCTTCAAGAAGGGGCACAAGCTCCCACCAAAGGCCAAGATCGAGGACGCTACATGCGAATTCGAAAACGAAGTCCTTGTCGTCCGCGTACCCCGCGGGTAGTTCCATCGCCACCGTCATTGCGCATCATACGCCTGTTTTGCTACTACGCGCTACATTCCACAGCTGGCAATGGCCACCATTTGTGCTTGTTGTGTTATATTTTCAAAGAGTTTCTGTCAGTTCACCATTTTTGCCGTTTCTATATCTTTTTCTTGCTCTTGCGTGTTTTAAACATTCATAATAGTTCTTACACATCATCATCATTGCTGCTGATCAGTGGCGTTTATTGTGTTGTTTTTTTGTTTGGTAATCAATCTTCACGGATGATCCCTCGTGCTTAGTAGTGGCGGTGGTTGCTACAGATCCACTTTAACCAGACCCCCATCTCTAAATTTGTTGTAGGAATGCTGCCTACCCCTCTTACCAACAACACCTGTTTCTCGGATGCGACGTGCGTGGACCACTTGCAATAATTACAAAGCCCATGTTTGTTCTGTTTTCGCAAATCAAAGGCATTCATTGTTTTTATATCTAAATAGGGTTGTGACTAGGAAGCGGTTTTGTGTGATATGATGTCTTTTGACTGTTGTGCTACCACTCTGCTCAAGCACATAGGGCAGAGTAGTCTGCTCTCAAAGGGCACTAGGATATTCCCTTGGATGCCAGCCAATCGCCGCCAAGACTCCCGCTAAAATGTATAGCTTATGGGCTAGTTTGCAGGGAATATACTAGTACCCTTTTGGTGGAGAACTTGCTATATTCTTGCCTCACAGGATTTACGTGATGTGATGTGATATGTGTGTGTGTGTGTGTGTGTTCCAGCCCACAAACAAACCTCACACAATCTTATTTGGTCCATTACCTCACGCATAAGGTTCTGGAAGCAGCTTTTCTTTCCTACTCACCTTTTGTTGTATTGTACAATTATATCTTTCTTGTTTTGGGCATGACTTCTCCTAACCTTTGCAAGCCCAGAAACGACGGGTCTACAGCTGACACTACGGACATCGATGCCGCACGTAAAAGCGAGAAGCCTCCTTTGTATACACAGGGTGGAAGGGATGGGCAGCAGCAAGAAAAGCCGCAGCAGCAGGAAAGTCACAATTTGCCATGTAGTAGTGAGAACAAGATTAATTCAGATGGGATTTCGCCAAGCCAGAGTAAAGTAGGGGAAGCTTCCGAGACTAATGCCCACGCAGCTCAGAATTCAGAAAGCCCAGCAACGATGGTGGTAGTAGACAACACTAAACACCAAGGCCTAGGCTCAGAAACTGATATTACTACTACTACTACTACTACTACTACTACTACCACCAATGCTAAACCAAAAGCCATGGAGGCTAATAGCAAAGATACCTGCGCAGGCCCTAATGGGGAAGATGACGGTAAAAGCAGTCATGGCCACTCCCAGGCCGACGATTTTGGTGACTGGGTGTAAGTAGCGCCCCTGTTTATATTTGATGAAAGCGCTATGCAGCAGTATCTACAGGGTAGTCAGACTCAAATGGTATTTACCTACCAATATATGCAAACAATTCCATGGTTTAGGTCAGCACCTGTTTCAGCAAAGACCGTAGACGCCGTTCCACCTATCCCACCGATCAGGCGGTCATCGAGCTCGTCGTCAAAGCTCCATGATGCGATACAGGATATTATAAAGCAATTCGATCCCCTCAATCCCAGTAAGTACATATGAATATTCTGCCCTTTAGTATATCCAATTCCTGTCACATAGCATGCCAAATATCCCACAACATGTTTGTGTCGATTATATATCATTAGATAGCACAAAGGGCGCCGCCACTACAGCGCCAAATAGTGTCAACATACAAGAGATGAAGGCAAAGTTTCAGCCAGAAAATGAAGGTTTCAACTACAATACGTTCCTTTCTCAGCTCCGCCAGCCATTCGCCAAACCAATTGCTCGCATAGTTAAAAAGTAAGTGGTTGCCATTCTGGTTTTGCACATAAAATGGCTGCACATATACAATGTTAGTAATGTATTATGGCCATTATAGTTTCTTGACTGAGTTTTCGCGTAAATCAATGACCCTCAACGAAGAAATCGCATTCATCAATGATTTCTTCAGTGTAAGTATCCATAGAGAGATGATTGTTTCATTAGAATTATTTGCTGATGGCCATTTTTGTGTTAATATTGATCGTTCTTTTTGTAGTTTATTGGAGACAAGATGCGCGAGAACAGCGTTTGGAAAAACCTTCCAGACGACGAATTTGACAATGCATTGGAGGGCATGGAGAAACTAGTTATGAACCGTCTGTTCCCTGTGTAAGCATATATATATATCTCCAAAACTGTTTCATCTGATCAAATATTGTAAAATTTATAAAAATGTATTTATCGGTTTTGTCACACTATAGTTGCTTTTCGCCGCACATAACTGATGATTCAGAAAAGGATCGGATTCTTCGTGAGAAAATGAGCCTGTTCAGGTGGATAAGAGAAGAACACCTGGACATACTTCCTCACAAGAAAAACAATGCCTTTTTTTCTTATGCCCGTTCAGGTAAAAATCTCTTTTCCGAGATATGTATTTTGATTAGCTGGAAGTTGCCATTATTGCTCACCCTCTGCTTATCCATTTTAGAATTGCTCAAAATTAATAACTTCAAGGCTCCTCGCGATAAGCTTATTTGTATACTCAACTGCTGCACGGTTATCTTTGGCCTTTTGAAGAGCATTGATGCTGAAGTTGGTGCTGACAAATTTCTGCCCATTCTCATTTATGTTGTTATCACCGCCAATCCCCCAAAGCTGGTATCCAATGTAAACTACATTTCAAGATTCCGCTCTCCATCAAAGCTGAATGCCGAGGCTGGCTACTATTTTACAAATATGGTGAGACAATATTATTACATATTCTGGTTCTTAATTGATAATCAACTATGAATGCTTTGCTAAAAAATTATTTATTTTCTCAACCCAGATGGGGTGTATCGCCTTTATAGAATCCATGGACGCTTCCTGTCTGTCCATTGACAAGCAGGAATTTGATAGGTAATAATTATATTTATCGCACTGAATTGGATTTCATACGATGTTGGCGATTTAATTAAGATCTTTAATGTGCATTTTTAGGAACATTGAGATTACTTTGTGGGAGATAGAGACTGAAAAGCATGGTAAAGACAAGACTCCTGAATTGTCCCGGAATCCAAAAGCTGCCCATACTCGTGCCTCTGAATCTCCAAAACCTGTATCCACTACCTCTTCACAAACCGATCAAGGTTATTGGGTGCTCGGGAAAGGCTCTGAGCTGGCACAAAAGACACTACAAAAGACAAATGACTTTGTAGAGAGATTGTTCAACGAAGGGCCTAACCTCAGCCTTAACTCTATGGCCGGTGGTGGTGTCCAACAACCTATTCATGCAAGTGGCTATACTGGTACCAATGTTAACACTGGAATAACAGACGATTCAACCCCACCTCCACCTCCACCACGAGTGGCATCCCTTAATAGAGACCCAGGTCAGGTAGTACCTTCCCAAGCAATCACTCAGGATGTCCCTGTTAGTGAAGGCACTCAGGAATGGCAGTCAGCATTGAGTCTTCTCACTGACATGTTTCCCAATATCGAACCTGGTGTCTGCGAAGTGGTGCTTCAGGCCAATAATGGTTTAGTTTCAAGGACAATAGAACAGTTGCTAGAAATAGCTACAAGCAGTATGGATGTCCATGATACCAGCATATCCGATGACAATGGAAAAAGCATTGCCAGTGACCAATCATCATCTCAGGAAAGAGGTGGGATTGAAGATAGCCCAGATATTGGACACACATATAAGGGCAAATCACAAGACACTTTATCAGCTCAAGAATATGCAAAGCTGTTTGGGGAGAAAGATCCATTAAAGACATCTGAAAAGACGGATACTACAAAACCAAAAGCATTGATTCAATCAACTTCAAAGCGAATGCCAAAGCGCTGGGCTGATGATTCCTCGGATGACGATAGTGAGTACAGCGATGATGGTTCTATCCAAAACCAAAGTGGAAGCCAAGTTTATTCGTCATATACACAATCCCATCATTCCAATCTTGTGTCCACCAGCCTAGAACATCCGACAGATTTTCCTGATATTAGTCAGGATGAAGCACTTGCCAGAAAACTCCAGGAAGAGGAAAATAAGAAAAACCAACACGAACAGTAGCCGCAGTATCGATACCATTATTAATAATATTTTATAATCAATGTAATTTTTATAATAACCCTTCTCTCGATTTTATTATAATGAATTTGTCTTTTATCCAACATCCAAAACTATTATTGAATACTCAAAGTTGTACGCGGTCAAGTTTCACTACCAATCAGCTACACAATGTCTGGAAGTGAGCCCCAGCAGAATATACTATAAATTCGCAAAACTTAATTATAACAAATACTGGTCATGGGAAAAACGAGAGTAGAGGACAAAGTCGTAACACTGAAGGATGTCACTTTAACTAAAAAGTATCAAAAACACCTTATTAGGGCTTTATTTATGAAAAGAAATAATAATATGATTTTATAAGAATAAAAAGATGGTGAACTATATATAAAAGTTATTTAAATAGTTGTTCATTAGAATAAATAGAAAAGACAGTAGCTAGTACGAATCTTTATTGGTTAACTATTTAGAAGTAAACAAGATGTGTGTGGTAGTCATTACTATGGGCACCACAGCTATGTTGATTGAGCATATGGGTAATAATCTTTGAAGGGCTAAACTATTGTTATCAATAAAAATATATGGGCGATTATTTTTGAAGGGTGACCATTTACTAGTAAAATGTGATCAGTCACCCTGTGTGATCAAAATTA